>OZ023295.1:450193-491201 GCA_964007245.1 Hypomecis atomaria | reverse complement strand
TATCCACCTCAGCATCTTCATTTCGGCAATTTGGATGGTATAGGACGTTCCTTTGAGTGGCAGCTCATGTTTCACTGCCGTAAAAGAGGTCTTATCATGGTCTTATACATAAATCAAGCTTGACCAGCATCTTTTTGTCACAGGTAACACCAGTTACTTACTTCCTGCCATTTTAGCCACGCTGTGGCTATCAAAACATATAATATATATGTTGTTTTCGTTGCAAATAAAGTTATGTCTATGTCTATAAAAATTAAATAACAAATGTTTAAGTTAGAGTATTTAAAAATAATTTACCCACGATTTTTTATAAACCAACTTAGATTTAAACATATTTAAACTTAGGGATACAGAATCACCCCACGTATATCGATTTGTTTTTCTCGAAACATACTTAGACAGATAAATTACTCAAAGTTTTATATTAGTTACTTAAGTACCTGGGTGAGTTCCTTGATTATTCCTGAACGTTTTCATCTTTATGTAAATAAAACATATAAGTAGATCGGACATTTTAATCTGAGTCAGGTCACAAATCTTTAGAGTATGGCCAACGAAAGCTGTCCAAGAAAAAAGGCGGGAATTTAAACTACGTGCATGCTAAATTTCATGGAGATCAGCTGAGCAGTACTAGAAAACAAGCTAACAGCTCTTGATTTTTTAAAATTCCCGCCTTTTTTCTTGGACAGCTTTCGTTGGCCAGACTCTATCTTCTCTTTTCTTTATACGAGTACAGTCAAACCTGGCTAACTGAGAACTGGATAAGTGAGAAACCTCTATAAGTGAGAGAAATTGCCAGGTCCCGTCATTTTACCCCTCAAATACCTCTATAAGTGAGAGACCAAAACCTCTATAAGAGAGAGTCGTCTTTCCCTGATGGACCTCTATAACTGAGAGTACTACTTGTCTGAACCTCTATAAGTGAGAGTTGAGGGTAATGAAACATCTGCACTTTATGACTCATTCTTAAATTTCTTGGAACTAACTACCGTTGATTTCAGATCGTGTTCTATTTAAACATTTTTTTTTTGTATTTCGTGGAAATAAGTAACATTGTTTTTGTATCGACTTTTTTTGGAATGGCCACTCGTGCGTCTACCTACTATCCCGTTTGTTGAAATAGTGTTCTATTAAAAATTATTTTGTGTTTTTCATTTATCTACCTAATATTATTTTTGTATCACATTCTTTTGAAATAGCCACACGTGCGTTCTTATTGGTCAAACTAACTACAGTTGACAAGTTTCAATTGAAGAGGTTCGGTGTTAATAAATCAATCTTTAGGAATAAACAAATAAATCGCCAAGATTGAATGTGATCAAAAGGGGAAAATCTTAAAATAAAGTGTGCAATGAATTTGATTTAGTAGAATCCAACTTTTATAAAATAATAAAACCCAAAGACACCATAGTGCTCTAAAGGACATGGAATTATCAAAAATATTTTTGATTTTCCCAATTTTAAAAAGGGCCTTTTATAATGAATTAGTCAATCGTCTATGTTCAATTCTAATCAACACATCCCGAACAATTAGTACCTATATACTATTTATAAACATATTTATCATTCTTCACGTATGTAGAGGTAGACATTCAAACCAATGGACCAACATACAAATTATACGTATTTTTTAACCTCTATAAGAGAGAGAAGCCACTTCTGAAACTGGATAAGTGAGAAACCTGGATAAGTGAAAAACCTCTATAAGCGAGAATTTGATGGCGGCCCCTTCAACTCTCTCTTATCCAGGTTTGACTGTAATTGTATTCAATACTATGATTAAGTAAGTCTAAGTAAATAAGTTAAAGGCTGGTTGGTGGCCAAGATGCGGCTAGATATTTTAAGCAACCTTTACGCCCCTAACACTATTCTCTTGTACTTTATTTTTAGTGGAATAAATATAATTTATCTGTTTTCTGTATTTATAAAGATAAAGACGGTTGAAATACTACAGTTTTACTATGGGGAATCTCGGGGCAATTATGTCAACCGATCTTGTTACTAAAGTGACACGTTCTTGAACCTGTCTCGTTTTTCTGACAGTTTTAAGCTGTCGGAACTGTCAGAAAAACGAGATAGGTTCAAGAACGTATCGCTTCAGTAAAGAGATCGGCTAACAGAATTGACGGGAACTCTGAAATTGCGAAAATATACACCCACTGTGGAAATATCCCGTAAGTAAATTGAAAAAAGTTTGCTACGTATCTAGCCGACACAACCAAAACAAATCATATTCATAGCGTTTCTCTATTGTGTTGAAGTGTACACACTTATACAGTTGTAGTAGTAACTACTGACTATTACTAAGCGTAAACATGTGGTTTTCCTTATGTAATAAAACATTGAATAATTAATTAAGTTTTATTGTACAAATTTTTCGTAACGCAGCACGTGCTGTTTCATTCATGTGTTTTGTTATAAATAAACTAGTTAAAGCAAATCATGTTGTCTTATTTTTTATTTTTAGTCCATATTCGTTATACACCTTGATAATAAATTAGAATTTAGAATAGATTAGGAAAAATAATAAATGAATTGGAAATGTAGGATTTCTAATCCATCCAATTTTTGTTTGATTACTTGCCGAAGTTCAGATATCATCATCATCATTTCAGCCATAGGACGTCCACTGTTGGACATAAGCCTCCCCTTAAGATAAAGTTCAGATATATTTATAATTAATTTAAAAGAGACTGTAGCGTAAGCAGTATTTTTAAAACATTTAGACTATTCTAAATGTTTCTGGATGTCTATTGAATAAAGAGAAATTTGATTCGATTTGATGGCCTTTCGTCTTCAAATCCCGAGTAAATAGGAATCTTCTAGGTAAGCGTGCTACAACCTAGACCGCTTATCTGCTTAACAACAGGCACTAGGTGGTCAAACGCAATCCTATTCTGAATTTAAAAAAAAATAAAAAAAAAAGATGACATTAAGTACCTATAATTCAGAAAATTTGTAAGTTTGTCACGCAAAAATGCATTCTACAATATTGGAAATTTTATTTTTTAAATACTGTAAAGATTAATATTTAGTTATAAGAATCTCTTAACTGCACGGAACAGTAAGTACGAGTAAAAAGGAATTCTAAAAATGAGAAATAAGGAAGATTTCTATAAACAGGGTTATTAGTAATCAAATAGCATCCTTTTAGGGGCTTATTCTGTACATCAAAACTAACAACTTATGTTCGGTGACTTTTGTCTAATCTCAAAAAAAGTGCTGTGCCTTAGAAAAATATCGTTCACCCTCAAAAGTGGTTTTTTATTAGTTTTGACAAAAGTCGCAGAACAAAAGTTGTTAGTTTTGATGTACAGAATAAGCCCCTAATAAGCCCGATTACAGAGGCGCCATCGTAATTAAGTATGTATATTAGCTAAAAAGCATAGTTCTGTTTCTTTTTCACTTTAGGCATTCGATAGAGAGAACGCTTTTTACGTTGCTATTAAATTTACGCTGGTGCCTCTGTAATCGAGCTTAATAGGATGCTAATTGATTACCAATAACCTAAGAGTAAAAAAATATTTTGTTTATGTGCTTCTCGCACTAGGTTTACCTCAAAAAGTTCATATTGCGATAAACAATTCAAAAATTGGTCGTTATCACACGATTTGAACCTACATAAACATGTTGCTAGCAAAGCTATAATACATAACAGTAAACGTTTATCTATAGATCCGCATCGTAAGTATCTCATCGCATTATACAGATTATTATTTTCCCATTGCGTTGACAGACAGGCGATATGATTTGCCGACCCAACTACTAAATAACTGATAACTGACGCCACTTTCCTCCCTTTTTTGACCGACAAACCAAACCGGAGGAGGTACTCAATTCGACGCGTATATCTTTTAATGTTCTTTAAATTCTTTTTTCATTAGAAAGAATATACTTCGAAAGTGGTCCCATTAAAATTTTATTGAAATCGGCTGAGCCGTTTTTGATAAATCAACAATAATATGAAAAATTTAACATTTATCCCTGTGAAATATTCGCGAATTCTGTACACGGGTGAAGTCGGTCATGCTATTTTTTTGCGAAAAATAATTAAGTATTACATATTACACGGAGTAATAAATAATTATTTGCATACTATATTTGAAAACATTAATTCACGCAAACGCGCAGAATGCGTCCACTGATTCGGCAAAGCGTACGACGCGACGGAGTACCGACGTCGGTAATTCGTGCGATCCGTACGATACGGATCAGTGGATGCTCTTCTATGGCTTTCTATATGTAGTAGGAACATTCGATAATCCGTTTCCAAAAAAACGGATTATCACGGATTAAACACAGATATTGGCTATGATATTTCTCTATGATTGGTGATTCGAGAAGCGGCCAAAAGAACAAGAATCCAGGCTGGAAAGATACCAAAAAAAGAAAGAACATGGTATAATATGGACCAATGACATACAGTAGTTTAAGGTCAACTCTAATTGGCCAGTAAACCAAAATCAAGCCAATCAGAGTAAAAGTTAGACATGGTTATTACGTTATACTAAAGCAACTCGCATTTATGCAAAAATCCTAACATTTTTCAGTAAGATAGAGAAGTATCATAGCCAATGTCTTTTGCTGTGTGATTGCAAAAATCTTAGGATTTTTGCAATCACACAGCAAAAGATAAACCGTGATTGCAAAAATCCTAAGATTTTTGCAATCACGGTTTATCAAATCTTCCTACGACATAGGTAGAAATATATACAATTAATATTACAATCCGTTTGATGCGATGTGTTCAGTACGTACGATGAGGAACTGATGACGTCTTCCTTTAATTGGACTTTAACTGACTGGACCGGCCTTTTTATACTCCACTGCAGAAGATAGGAACCCATGAAGGTGATTAGGATTTGACCTTTTAATTGGTAAAACCGGGACGAAATCTCGACTATAAGCTATGTGAGCTTAAATTCTGCGACCACGACCAATTTTTGAATTGTTTATCGCAAAATAACTTAATTATGGGGAAACGTAAAACCAATTCACTTGACTAGACATTTTTCTCGGCAAAACAGGTCAAATACAAATCTTAGCTCCTGTTATACAAAAAATCGGCCAAGTGCGAGTCGGACTCGCCCACGAAGGGTTCCGTACCGTATGGGAGCCCCATTCTTCTTGCCGTTATTAATAGCGAGCAAAAAACTCCTAAAAATCACGTTTGTTGTATGAGAGCCCCGCTTAAATATTTATTTTATTCAGTTTTTAGTATTTGTTGTTATAGCGGCAACAGAAATACATAATCTGTGAAAATTTCAGCTGCCTAGCTATCGTGGTTTATGAGATACAGCCCGGTGACAGACAGACAGACGGACATCGAAGTCTTAGTAATAGGGTCCCGTTTTTACCCTTTGGGTACGGACCCTAAAAATGAACTGGATTTGTACACGCTAATAGGCTAAGTTTGCGGCAAGTGGCAACCACTATAATATTGTTCTGCACCAATCAGAGACCTTGTACTTATAACACAAGGTCCTTGGCACCAAAACCAAAGCGCTGCCCGCGCCAGGCTGTCAGTGTCACCTGTCAGTGTGCTGTCACACGACCCCGCCGGACGACATCTCTCCGGCACTTTCTTCACAACGGTCTCGGCTCTGGGTAAGTACAATATTGATTGTAACTAATTTAACTGATTGTGTGTATACTGTTTATATAATTATTTATTGAGTCCACAAGCTATCCCGTAACAAGATTATCCTCACTCCACAGAGCAGAGTTCTAGAGATAATCCAAATGGCCAAGCCCACTGCCAGTTGGCGGCGTGCCGAGCATGTTGGCAGCTTTATCTTTTTCGTTTCGTGGTTCTTCTCCTCCCGTTATACGTAGGAGTCAGGATACAGCGTCGAGGCGAACCTCCTTACTGTGGCTGGACGCTACACCACACTGGATGTAGGGCATTGTAAAGGGAGGGCGCGAGTACCCAATCCCGACCGCGAGGTCGGGCGGCTTCTCTCAGCGCCCTCTACCCGCCATTCTGGCAGACAATTCGTCGGCCGTCATGGCATTTCGGTTCTAGGATTGGGAGTCCTCACAACCTGCAACCGCCGGGTGCAGGCGGCATCTCCTCCTCTTCGAATAGGTGTTCGACGTGACGCACGTCGATCCGGTGGCGTACTCGGTCAGGCGGACGCAGCTTCAAGTGGTTGAACTCGGGAGTAAACTCGACCAAGCCCAACTGAAGCGCGGAGCTGTGCTCTCTCGGCCTTGGCAGCATTATCACCTTGAATTGTCTGAACAGTGACTGAAATTTGTAAATGACTATTTGAACATTTTCTTATTATTTCCTCTTACTGTTATGTTGACAGGGTTTCCGAGTAGCTGAAGGGTTTTAAAGGCTTAGTCACATGGATAGCAAAGTCCGTGGTGACTGAAGGTGAAGGTGCGAGCGGCGCGTGCGTGGTGTCGCCACCCGCGGGCGTCTGGGTCCCGTTATCGTGATTCATGAATCAACGCGTGTTTCCCGCGCGATTCATGCCACATGTCATCTCATCGCCAAACACCTTGAGCATTACACCTTTTTAAGGTTCCGTACCCAAAGGGTAAAAACGGGACCCTATTACTTAGACTTCGATGTCCGTTTGTCCGTCTGTCTGTCTGTCACCGGGCTGTATCTCATGAACCATGATAGCTAGGTAGCTGAAATTTTCACAGATGATGTATTTCTGTTGCCGCTATAACAACAAATACTAAAAACAGAATAAAATAAATATTTGAGGGGAGCTGCCATACAACAAACGTGATTTTTAGGAGTTTTTTGCTCGCTATTAATAACGGCAAGAGGAATGGGGCTTCCATACGGTACGGAACCCTTCGTGCGCGGGTCCGAAAGCACTTGGCCGATTTTTTTTTCTTCCCTTCCGCTCTCCGCTTGCAGTATATGTTCTTTTGGTGTAGGCAGATTGTAGGTATATAAAAAGTGCCTGTTTAAATGACCTTTGATCGTTTTTTAGCGCCATACAAAAAAACACCTAGGTATGTAAGAATATGTTATTTTTTTGGTGCCCAAATTAATGTATTTCGTATTGTTAAATTATGACACAGATAGTTTAGGGATAATTTTAAGAATACTTTGTTTATAATTTTTTAGAATGTCGATTTTATTATCGAATTTAAGCCACACAAACGCCTTTCACATGCCTAAAGAAAATGTAATAACATATTTTTTTACCTTTAAAAAATATTTGACAATACAATATAATATAAACACATTTTCTAGAATACTCAGTTCTATAGGTTTAGCATCTAAGGTAGAAAAAATTGATATTGTGAGACTTGTTGAGATGCGCTGCCGTGCACCCAGATGCACAATAATAAATTAAAATTAATTACTCAGCGTTTGTAAATAACATGTATAAGTTTTGTAATACCAAAACAATATGAATGAATATCCCTGCGTAAGTGTACAAGAGGAAGTAAGGACAACAGTCGAGCATGTTGTAATATCTTGTTTGTCCATGGCACTCGAGTTCTCACAGTCTAGATCACGCCAGTTGCGTCACGAGGTTCCCCGCGTGTAGCTTCTCGTCAGAGGCGGTAAACGAACAGGTAACACTGATATATTTACGGTAAAATCTCCCTTTTGATAAAACTTCAACGTCAGATTTCTTCATTCACAAAAAGGTAATCGTTTTTTGGGTTTTTTCCGCTTTTGTTCAGACGTGGGTAGACTGGTAGAGTCATTGACTAATGGCTAGCGCTAAGACATGCTAAGAGGTTTTTTGGTTGTTGTAGGTTATGATTTTTTTTCTGACCATTAAAGTGATAAATATTAAAAGCGCTATAAAATATTTTATGACATATTTGCTCGTAAAGTGGCTGTAATTACACCAATTTCAATATCGAAATGTATTTCATTACGCACTTGTACATTATTGTATTGTAAAACGCACGCCGCCACCGACTGCTGTCACTCTGTGGTCTCGTTTCTCCCACTTTCACGCGGCGAGTGTGAGAGACGTTACGGTACTTGTGCGTTAATGTAATGTAAAACGCACAATGCTTCGACTGATGCACGACTTTCACTCCGAGTCAGGGTGTTCCATTCCAGTGCATGTCTTCTAAGAGTTTTATTCATTTCCTGGCAAATATGTAAAACGTCAGATGACATACGTGCGCTTTGAAAATTACAGCCTCTGCTTCCTTACAGCCCTCTAGGGCTAGCAATATTGCCTCGGCTGTAATTTTCAACTTACCGCACTTATATCATAATGTATACGGTCATCATGTTCATTTTAACTCTTGTAAGTCTTGTCTTAAAAATTTTAGCATTAAAAACTAACTCCGCGTTTTAGAAAGAGCCTAGCTGGATCCCACGACACAGGTCACCATGGTGTGGGATCCAGAGCACTATAAATTTTAGACTACGTTTTTTGTGTAAATATATGCAGATTTAGGTTTTTGTTTTCGCATTCTATCGTATTACCTATGTACCTAATAGTATAGTTAGAAGCGATTACGATGTAATGCTAATTTAATTATTATGATAACATGTCATATTTTAAAAAGATTTCAAAAAAATATCCTATTTCTTATAAGTGCAGAGGCGAAAAGAGAGCAGAAAAGAGGCAGAGAAAATTAAATAATTTTCATTGCCTCACGCTTATAATAAATAAGATGACAGTGAATAACGAAGATGAATTTCATCTCATAACCACCTAAGTGATTAAACATGGAGAAACATATGTGTAGTATAGAAATCCCGTCAATTACCCGTGGTAGAGTCGAGCGTCAATTAATGTTTACCATCGCGTCTCGGCCTCTACACTCCGCGGTATGTAAATAAGGGCTCAAACATAATTATCAACAAGTCGATGACCGCCAGCGCAGCTAACTGTTTTTATACATATTTGCTCGTAAAGTGGCTGTAATTACACCAATTTCAATATCGTAATGTATTTCATTACGCACTTGTGCTTTATTGTAATGTAAAACGCACGCTGCCACCGACTGCAGAACTCTGTGGGCTCGTTTCTCCTACTTTCACTCAAGAGAGTAAGAGACATTACGGCACTTGTGCGGTAATGTAATGTAAAACGCACGATGCTTCGACTGATGCACGACTTTCATTCAAAGTCAGAGTTTCATTAATTTCCTCGCAAATATGTTATAAAACGTCGTATGATATACGTGCGCTTTGAAAATTACAGCCGAGGCGATATTGCAAGCCCGAGCCGTAGGCGAGGGCTATAAGGAAACAGAGGCTTACCGCACTTATATCATGTTCTATTACGGTTTTAACTGTTTTTTTCGATATATTCAGTTTTCAGCTTAGACCTCCATACCCACAGTTTTTTCTTTGCAATGCTGCATTTTATCCATTTATTTTATTCCTAAAATTTTACAGAAATACAGAAATTTTTATTTGCAACAAAAATAAGAGGTACAATACATAACGACAAAACAAATGATAAACACAAAAAACAACAGAATACTTAGTATTTCTGTCACAAAACTGGTCCCAACTCAGCGTAATGCTGGGACTATGACATTTGACTGCGATCAGGCGAGATGGTGGTCAATCGCGGACATATTTGCGTTAAAAATACTTAACTACCATAGTCAAAGTATTAACTAGACATG
Source organism: Hypomecis atomaria (assembly GCA_964007245.1). Classification (NCBI taxonomy): domain Eukaryota; kingdom Metazoa; phylum Arthropoda; class Insecta; order Lepidoptera; family Geometridae; genus Hypomecis; species Hypomecis atomaria. Next base: position 481,613 of record OZ023295.1, on the reverse strand, counting down.
GCGCTAAATAATAATAACTACATAGGTAAGAGATGGCGAGATGTGCATATATTAAAGTGTGAACAGGACAAAACTAATATCTTCTGTTTCTATTTACGTTTTTTTTTGCCTGACTACTACGCACGGCCTAGGCGTAATAGTCAGACAACATTTAGCGCCAAAAACTACTGTTGAATTTTTGATGAATCAACATAAATATGAACTATTATCTATTTTCTATCACTTCCATCAGTATTTTGCAGGTTTTTACTATTATCTAGAGTCTAAATATGATGAAATCATAACAACGTATAGATAGCTACCTAAGTATGTATAGCACATATTTTTTCTCACACCCTACACGCAGTAACTTCTCCAGTCATTTTCCCTCCACGTAAAAGTTTTACTTATCAACTCTAGCTATCAATTACCTGATGGGAATTCAACGAAGGTCAATGACCTTTATACATGAAATAACTGATTACTTTTTGGTGATGATATAGGGTCGAACTCAGTGAATGTTGTTCACAACTATGTGTATGCCAATGTTATTAGAGAATGGATGTAAAATTAAATTACATAGTAAAAGTTTGTAAGATATGCCTAATTAATTTACTAGCAGTAATACTAGTCAAATATTTGAAATGTATCGAAATATGAGATGTGATGCAATCAGTCATAGAAGCAATTTATACATATTTTATGATATGTATAAATTGCTTCTATGACATTGGTTCTTATCTATATCAGACTCACACGTGCATGCACATAATTATCCCATGATTATAAGGATTTAAAAAAGTGGTGTCATTGCTTTGCTTTTTCAGGCCAAGAGAAATTCTATTTCGATGACTAATTTTAATTTATCTACCTACCTTTATACAGTATACACACCGTTATGGTATGCAAATAATTAGATAATATATTTGTTATCAAATTCACCTAACTTACATACATAACGTAGGTACGGAAGCTTGCCATAGATAGATAGATATAGATAGATATTCATTTATTTTCAGTAAAGATAATTACATAAATTGGTATGCAAAAATATATACTACTAGCTGCCCACCCCGGCTTTGCCCGGGTATGATTTGCTAAATAAGACAGATTTTATAAATATTGTGCCTATATATACCTACCACGTAATGTAAGTGTGGGAGTTTTAGTGATGATCCCTAGTTTTTATGTAAATATAATATAGCCTATGTCATCCGGAGATAGTATAGCTTTCCAATAGTAAAATAATTTTCAAATCGGTTCAGTAGTTTCGGAGCCTATTCAATGCAAACAAACAAACAATCAAATCTTTCCTCTTTATAATATTGGTATAAATAAATGGTATAGATGAGCAACACCTTACGAATTGTCAAAATAACAATTATTCATTATGTTCTCAACAGAATTATTATGCATAATATTACAATAAATTAATTAAAATTTGGTACATTACATTAAATGAATAACACATAGTACACACATAGTAAGTGATATCTAAGTTACAAATTGATACTTTTCACTAAAAACAGGTATTAGTTAGTAACTACATATGTGTAAAATATGTAGTTATGATTGCCTCACATATTTGGGAGCCCGCAGCGTACGTCATACCAGCGATGTAGGTGTCAGGGTTTTTCTACATTGCACAATGTTGATACCGAAGTATGTATGGCTCACATTTTATCATGGAAGTCGACGTAGATTACAAGAATCTTTTGGCGTAATATTTAGAGTGGATAGTAGGAAAAACGCAGCGTATGTGCATTTTATTTTAATTCTTAATTGTGTTGCAATGATGAATAATTTAAACCATAGGTATGCGAGCGAAGGAGCGTGATAGCTCTATACATATTTTCTTTTTGGGATCTTATCATTGGTGTGGTCACCTCAGTATGAATTGATTTGTAAATTAAATACAAATACCGTTGAAATCGTATTTATTTCTATTTTTAATTTCTCTAGGTGATGATCGGAACTTACGCATATTTTGATTTTTAAATAAAATCTGTTAATTTTTTTTCTGATACTTACTCATTCCAAATGCAAAGCTAGGCTACGATGTATCAAAATATTCTTTTAATCCAGATGAAGTGAAGGCAGGCTGTTTAAGTATCAACTTAAATCATCATCTTGCCCTTATCCCACTAGGTGGGGTCGGCACAGCACGTTTCCTTTCGCCACTTCACTCTATCATTCGTCATCTCATCATCAGCTACTTTCTCTCGCGTGTCATCTTTCACACAATAAAATTCATCCACACTTTTCTTGGTCTTCCCCTCCCGCTTTTGCCACTTTTGATATTAGCACTATTATCTAGACTAATTCACACTTCACTCTCAAAACTCTCAAACTGCCTCGGTGGCTCAGTGGTTAGTGACCCTGACTACTGGATCAAAGAAGCATGGGTTCGATCCCCACCCAGGGCAAGCATTTAGGTGATGAACTTAGGTGTTTGCTCTGTATCTGGGTGTTATTTAGGTACTATCTATATAAGTATGTATTTAAAAAATATGTATATGTAGTATATCAGTCTCTGGCAGCCATATCACAAGCTTTGCTTAGTTTGGGGTCAGAGACCGTGTGTAAGATGTCCCCCAATATTTATTTATTTATTAAAAAAATAACTACCAACAAATGAACTCTACCACAAAACCACTACGTAAATGAATTATAACATATTCTACACATTTATCCTATTAGAAGCAGGTTTGTCATGTTTATCAGATTACAGGTAGTTTGTAAATATTAAGTAAGATTTGTGCCACGTCACCGAATCCAAGATATTCGTAATTGGAAGAGGCGATTATTCATAGTTTGATAACGTTAAGCACGCGCGCGGGGAAATCTCTGTTTTTTGCCGGAGCTGGTGTCATTAGTGGTGGCACGAGACGATCGTAATCATCGTGGGACTGCTAAGTAAGCTGTGCGGTTGGCGTGCGCGGGTTTACCTGCCCGCACCTGACCAGGTTGCCACTCGCGACTCTACGTCGACGCGTGTGAAGCGCCTTGCGCCACAAATACCTGCCTGTTATTATGACACATGGGTATAGATCTCCTTTTTACCACCTTCCAAAAAAGAGGAAATACTATGTTCGTCATTTTTCTTGTGTCTGTTCATCGATATTTTCGCTAATTGTGAACCGGTTTCAAAAAAACTTTTTTATCCCGAAGGAGTAGGTAATAGTAGGTATACTCTCGAGGTGGTCTCATTTAAATTTTGTCAAAATCGGCTGAGCGGTTTTTGATAAATCAACAATAATATACACACAGTATGGATTGATATCGCGAGAACGCACGGGATGCAGGCCGCTTCCAACCGGCCTTATTGGAAATCCATGGGGGAGGCCTATGTCCAGCAGTGAACGTCCTACGGCTGATAGATAGATACATGGATTTCACACAAATTCGTGCAAACTATTCGAATTCTGTACACGGTCGACGACAGTGGTGCGATTTTTTGCGAAGAATAATTATATGTTTATGCCATTCACCTCCATCTCTTGCCAACTCCATCCAATTGATGCCCAACGTCTGCTAAATGTCGCTAACCCATCTCATTTTCGACCGAGATATGTTATGTAGATCCAATCTTTATTCTTTATTGTCACACCAAAAAAATGTAAAAATAGGTACAAATTAAACTTGAAAATAGTGCCACAATAGGCTTGCTAAAAGGAACCACATTTTTGCCAAAAGGAATTTCTTCCAGACAACCGCAGCAAGCAATGAAATCAATAAGTTAGGTAGAAAATTGGTGCGTATCAAAGATATATTAAGTGGGGGAGAAACTGTTTTTTAACAAGTATAGGGTTTTTAAATTAATGTTAATGTTTCATTTGTTTTGTCTCATCAACTAGGTACATTTCTGAGATATAGATCTTTAAAGTTGAATAAAGAGTTTTCCCTCTTAATTGTCTACAGTACCTGCCTATACCTACATATAAGAATCATTTTATTTCCTGAGATTATAGACAATATAAAAAGTTTTGCTCAAAACAAGAGAATAAGAATAAAACTTAATGGCATACGCCACAGCTACGAATCTTGTAGCTAACTTCACATACGCCATTAAGTTTTAAAATCTGCGCAACGACTCGCCTTGTGTTCACATATACCATACGACATATACTTATGAACTTACTATAGTTACTGGATTTTTAATAGTTACTATGGAAAGTAGCTAGTGCCATAGAATATAGCAACAATTAGCCGGTGAAAACTAACGACGACGACATCTTTTTCTTGTCATGAGCGGGGACAAAATTCACAACTAAGTATTGTTTAGGATGTAAAGAACTTTTTTATTGGAATATGCTTCGAGCAAATATCTATAGAGTCACAATCGTGCACAAAAAGTGTCCGAGAAAAAACACTTTTTTGTCAGTCGTCAGGTGATTGCAAACCGACTACAAAGCCGCGCGATGCCAAAGTGCTCGTTTACTAATTAGGTGACATTACTTAATGTAAATTGAGAATTATTTAATGTAAATATCTAAGTCGGTATGTATGACGGCGTTCGGACATTTTTATACTACTTCACTTAGGGACTGTGGCTCTATAGAATGGCTCGAAGGGAATATGAGATATTTTTCACGATTTTGGGCATGTTTCGATAATAGATAAAATTTCCTCATAACGATCAATGTAAACATTAATATAATTCTTATGTTAAAGAAATGGCACACCGCACACAGGTTTAATTTCGTATTTTTATTGCAATGCAATAGATGAGTTTTTTGATTTCAAGTATAAAAAATAATAAACTCAGTAAAGGTTTTAGTTTAAATTTATTAATAGTCGTTTTGCATGTACGAGTATTGCGTGTAGATAAAACAAAGTAGGTAAACTATAAATAGAGTCAGTGATATTTTACCATGACGTATGTAAAAATATCATTGCTCTTATTAATATAAACGAAACGATACGATTTTATATACGATATAATTAGATATGTAAACTATGACGATGGGTAAAGAAAGTAGGTATTGGTTTAAGGTAATTAGTTATATTTCTGCGTTGCCTACCTTAATTGATTCATTCAATGATCTAAAATTGTTTAATAAACCTATAATTAGATTGAAGTAGCGTCATAGTACTAAGTTGACGCAATAAAATAATTATTTTTCGTAAAAAAATAGCAAAACCGACTTTTATCGTGTACCAAATTCGAATAGTTTTTGTTAATGATTTTTCAAAAACGGCTTAGTTGATTTCGATAAAATTTAAATGGGACCACCTCGGGAGTATACCCTTCATAATATATTGATCGTATAGAAAATGTTCAAAAGAAATTTATTCGTTTCCTAAACTATAAAACTAAAACAAAGATCAGAAACTACTTACAATCTTGTGCTAAACATCATTTCCTTCCACTACATTATCGTCGAGAAACATCTGATGTTATTTTTCTTAACAAAGTTATCACTTCTAACTTTGATTGTCCCAGCCTACTGAGCAAAGTCCATATATTCACCCCACCCAGAGCATTTCGTCACAGCCCCCTATTCAAACCTCCTGCAGCATCAACCAATTATCGCCAAAACAGTGTTATAAGTCGTGCGTGTGGCACCTACAATAATTTACTACATGACCTGGATATTGATATATTCCATTCTAATGTTCGTTCAATTAGGAAGCAGCTGAGTGATCGCTTTTTTAGTAATGTTTAAACAACTAATTTGAATAAGAATGAAATCTTAATTTATTATGATATACGAGTGTGACATTGAGTTCTATTATCTAAGTTGCAGTTCGATTTGTTAGTTTCAATTCAAATCAAAATTATAAGCGTTTAATATTTTCAAAATATCTCTATCAGTAGAAACTTGTAATTAGCTTTAATATTAGTCTATTTAAGTTTATAAGCTGTTATTTATAAGCTGTTAGTTTCTTAGATTTTAAAAATAAAAATAAAATAAAATAAAATAAAAATAAATAATAATAATAAACACTATTATCAGACAACACAGATCCATAGATCAACTTATTATTTAACTTAACTTGGCTTAAATATCCTAACATCAATAATGCCGCGCCATTCTTATTAACAGAAAGAGAAGATATCGATGAACATACACAAAAAAAAAATACATACAGATGATACAGACGAACATAGAACCTCCTCCTTTTTGGAAGTCGGTTAAAATTGAGACGAGATTAGCCAGGAAAATCCATTGTTACATAAAGTTTTTAGTTTTTATGTACTTTAGTAGTAGTTTTTGTAGTTTTCGAATATTATTATGTCAAAAGTATTGTATTTGTAGTTAATAAAGACACTTGCCCCATTAAAAAAAGAATAAAATTGTATTAGATAGTTAGTTGCTTACTTAATCAAAGTATTTCAATGTACTAGTATAATTTGCAATGTATCTATCAATCTGTAATGTAATGGGCATGTGACGCTGGCAACTGGGCAGTGGGCTCGAGCATTTGGACCATCTAGAGTTTCTGTGGTCTGCGATTGATCTGATTGTGATTTGTATAGTTAGTAGCTGTAGATTTACTGTGTCCGACTTCCAAAAAGGAAGGTACTTTGAACGTCTGTATGTTTTTTTGTGTATGTTCCGATAAATTGTGAACCGATTTTAAAAAATCTTTATTTTATTTCGAAAGGGTATATATTCCCGAGGTACTTAGTCATATTAAATGTTAAATTTATGAAAAATGATTATTATTTAATTAATGAAATCTCGATGGATGGATGACTTCAATCGGGCTTGATGTACGCCGCTACTAACCAGTCTTATTGGAGATCTTTAGGGAAAGTCTTTGTCCAGCAGTGGACGTCCTATGGCTGAAACGACGAAGACGAATTCCTTCTTAATTCACAATGAAGGATCGATAGGTATATCTTATAAATAATAAACGTGTCAGCTTTATGTAAACATAGTGCAATAGTGTTATTTACACAAGTTACGCTATTGTCAAATGTTCTGGCCAACGACCTTCATCTGTTGGCACGGGCGGCGCGCGCGGCCACGTGCTCAGCGACACAGCGACTTCACAATCTGAGGGAAAATCAAGACAAGTGTGTCTTCGGAAAACGTTGTGACGTCGGTGGCCTTTTGACTTGGAGCTCTTACACGCTGGGCCATTTACTCGAGCCAAACACTCAGGAAAACTGGTTTAGGTAGGAACCGAGTTTATGGTGTATTTTGGGTTAATTTATTCTACCATGGACCAATTATGTAATTTCGTTTGAGGATTTCCATTCTTTACTGCTTTAACTGCTGATTATAATACGTGGATAGTTAATCGATTTTATAGGTATAATTAGGCTTAAAAATTTAATTGAAGTTGTGAAGAAAATAGGCATTTTTAGCAAATTTGGATTTACCTACATTTAAAAAAGACCTTGTAAATTATCTGTTATGATTTGTTTTTCTCGTTGTCTGATCTGTTTGTAGTACGATGATTAAACTAGGTGTTTATGTAGTTTCAGGTCGAATTTCGACCTACCTACTACCTAAATTAAAAGGCATAGATTTTAAATTAATATTTTCCTTAATTTCTGCAAACTTAATAAATCGTCCAGAAGTTTTCTGAGAAAAGCTCCCTAAATCGCAGGTGTTTCACAAATTAATATTATTTAATGAAATTTATTTTGTTATTTACATAATGTTTGTCATCATAGTTTTTTGTTATACTAATGGCAATTTCTTGAAAGTAGTGGTATTAATGAGTGAATCATAGACACGTGATATTTGTTTGAGTTGTAGATTATAGTGTCACCTGCGTCTGCCACCAACCAGGTGCGCTACACCATTGCCCTAGCTAGTTTAACTAGCTTAATTTGTTTCCACGGAGTTAAGACATTTTATGTACGTGTAATTTAATAATCTGCCAAGTACGAGTCGGACTCGCGCACTAAGGGTTCCGTACTGTATGGGAGCCCCCCTCAAATATTTATTTTAATTTAATTATTTATTATTAAAGTAAGCATGCAGCTAAACACTGTGAATATTTCAAACATCCACCTGTTACCATTATTGATATCGAGCGAAAAAGGGCTAAAAATTTAGATTGTATGAGAGCCTGCCTAAATGTTATTTTTATTCTATTTTTAGTATTTCTTGTTATAGCGGCAACAGAAATACATCATCTGTGAAAATTTCAGCTGCCTAGCTATAGCGGTTCATTAGATACAGCCTGGAGACAGACAGAAGAACAGACGGACAGACTGCCAGACGGACAGCGGAGTCTTAGTAATAGGGTCCCGTTTTTACCCTTTGGGTACGGAACCCTAAAAAATGCGATTTCAAATAAAAAGTCAGATAAATGTTAATTAATTTACAATTTTTTCTATTTTAATGTTCAATTATTTATTTTCTTAATAAATAACAATGCTCTCCCGTTCGCACAAGCATAAATTTCCAATGCTTGGTCCTGCTCTTACTCGGTCTAGTGACCATTTTCGCATACGTTCAGCCCTTCTAATGAATAAAATATAGAGCCCCTGTTTTTTTTACCATCACTGAATTTCATATATCAGCAGCTGTTTTTATTTTGCAATGTCGATGTTGGTTCCATGGCAAAAGTCTTTTATTACTATGTACTAAAGTCACTCACCTGTAAGATGTTTTGAGTAAATTACTAATAGCTCTTGTAAAGGCACCAATGTGTTATAGTAAATATCGAGTTATTAATAGCTCTTGTACTATACTTTACTGTACTGTAGAACTCATTGGTACGGGACCGGGATTTGAACCCACGACCCCACGATTGTAAGGCAGGCATCACTACCACTAGCCCACTACGGCCTCGTTAATAACACATTAATTCATGGCTTTATAATAGCTCTTATACAGGGTTATTTCTAATCAATTAGCATCCTTTTAGGGGCTTATTCTGTACATCAAAACTAACCACTTTTGTACTGCGACTTTTATTAATTCACAAAAAAATTTTTGTTCCATAGAAAAATATCGTTCACCCTTGACAAAATGTATGGAACAGGTGTTTTTTTTTGAGTTTTGAGAAAAGTCAGAGAACAAAAGATGTTAGTCTTGATGTACAGAATAAGCCCCTAAAAGGATGCTAATTGATTAGAAATAACCCTGCATAGCCATTAATGTGTTGTGTTGACCGGTTTAGATCCACCAACCCGCATCGGGCCAGCGTGGTGGATAAGGCCCAATCACCCTTCGTGGGTAGGCCTACGTCCTGCAGTGGACAATTAAAAAGGCTGGTACAGACCGGTTGAGTGCGGCTGGCACGGAGTTCGCGGCTTCCGTGGCGAGTCGCGGGTGACTCACGGGGTTCTCCAACTAACGGTGCTTTCTTTTCAACTGAAATTTAATCACACGCTTGAAATTCGACCTACTTGTGATCGTTTTGAAACCATAGCTAAGCATGCAATTTAGGCGCAATCGCTGAAAAACCCGATTGAGTTCCGTTCTCAAAAGAAAACCTATTTTTTTTTCTTTGCTCTACTGAGATCGCATAAAACAATAGCAAGGTTTTTGATTATAATTATTTTGGGACAATTTAAAGAGCCGGAGCCGCGGCGGAGGCTGCAGAAGACGCCAAGCGGCGCAAATAAGTATCACTCGCAAGTGGATATGTGTTTTTCCCGCTTGGCGTCGAAACTTTTGGTCCGTGGGGTCCATCCCTAAAAAAATTCTTCAACATAGTTTCGCCAAAACTTGTCGACGCTGGTGATAAGAAGGCTGGCTCATTCCTTGCGCAGAGAATTTCTTTAGCAATTCAGAGCGGGAATGCAGCCAGCTTTCTTGGCACCCTTCCACAAGGACACAATCTTTATTTTTATTTTGTGTAGTATTTAGTATAGAATGACAGCTCAGTTTTTTATAAGTTATGTAAATAAAGACTTTATTGAATTGTTAATTATTTTTAATTGTAGCGTTGTTAAGATCTGTTTAATTTTTAACTGACTCCCAAAAAGAGGAAGTTCTTAATTCGTTTGCATTTTTTGTGGGTCAGAATCAATCTGCGTGTTTTTAGGGTTCCGTACCCAAAGGGAAAAACGGGACCCTATTACTAAGACTTCGATGTCCGTCTGTCTGTCTGTCACCGGGCTGTATCTCATGAACCATGATAGCTAGGCAGCTGAAATTTTTACAGATGATGTATTTCTGTTGCCGCTATAACAACAAATACTAAAAAGAAAATAAAATAAATATTTAAGGGTGGCTTATATACAACAAACCTGATTTTTTAGACATTTTTCGCTCTATATTAATAGAACCGGAACCCTCCGTGCGCGAGTCCGACTCGTACTTGGCCGACTTTTTTTTATTACGTGGAGATCACTTGATTTGAGTCATACTATCTAGTTACTTAATAGATACAATACTTACGAAATGGTATTAGTCATTAAAATTATGTTTAAAATCAAGTAATTATAATAAATTGGTCATAAACAAAAAAAAAAACAACTAGTTGTTATCGGCTCAATAGTTTACCAACTAGCCTCCATAATATGACAATCTAACTTGAGAAGAATTTTCTGACCTTTTTTGCAAATTGTGCATAATTGTTCTAATTATTTTATTTTTAGTGGTCGTGGTGGTGGGTGGTGGTTGTAGTCTCATTATTTTATATTATTTTTTGTCTTAAAACGAGGAAACTAGGTTATGCTCGCGGCTTCGCGTGGTATTTTAATTATTGTGCTATCCCATAGGAGCATTTTATCTTTCTGGGATAAAAAGTAGCCCATGTCACTTTCCGTCAATCAAACTATGTCCATAACAAAAATCAAGTCAATCTATAGCTCCGTTGCTGCGTGAAAGTTGAACAAACCAATAAACCATCAAACACTTTCGGATTTATAATATTAGTAAGGTTTATTATACATATAAACCTTTCCCTCGAATCACTCTATCCATTAAAAAAAACCGCATCAAAATTCGTTGTGTTGTTTTAAAGATAAAAGCATACACGGGGACAGCGGAAGCGACTTTGTTTTATACTATGCCATGCTATCACTAGATGATACCCAAAACCTACCCAAAACAAAATTGGAAAGCCGGATTTGGATCAAAGAGGATGTAAATCAGGACACGATCTCCGACTTTCGACCCACATCTATTTACCGAGCGGCGCGCGGCGCCGGCGCGCATAGGAGGATGTTGCCTAATATTGCACCACGGCGTCCACGGCCCGGCCGGCGCGCGTGCGTCAGTACTTTCACTCACGGGGCTACCTGACCGACAGCCAGCCCTAGGGTTCCCAACTTTTAGAACAGTTCAGTGAACAGTTAGTGACTACCTCGAGTGGTTAGTGACCCTGACTTCTGGGTCAAAGAGGCGTGGGTTCGATCCCCACCCAGGGCAAACATTTTGTGTGATGAACATAGGTGTTTGCTCTGTGTCTGGGTGTTATTTAGGTACTATCTATATAAGTATGTATTTAAAATATGTATATGTAGTATATCAGTTTCTGGCAGCCATATCACAAGCCATGCTTAGTTTGAGGTCAGAGACCGTGTGTAAGATGTCCCTTAATATTTATTTAAAAATATAAATATAAACTATCTATATTCTATCTATAATTCTATCTATATTTATATTAATATAAATATAGATAGAAGCTAACAACGAGATCTCCAGCAATTAACGTCTTATAGAAGATCTATCTAGCGAGACGTATCGTTGGCAACCCTGCGGCGGCGTCCAGTACCAGTACCAGCAAGCAACAGTCGACATGTCTTTCTTTCACCGGCCGGCCTTGACCGCTGACTCACGGCGAGGCCTGTCCGCGAACTTTGGCGCTCTCGTTTGTTGGTTTACTTATTCAGAGGCATTCATGGTATGCCTGACTTGCAGGATTTGACCAAAACTACGTAGGAAACGGCCTTGCTGATGAAACAACTGACTCATTAATACTCATGCATGGGGAATCTAATGCTTTAGGTAAAAAACACGTTTTTTGGTCATTTTCGGTCTGAGAAGGCTTCAGTGACCGTAACCTGGCTTTTCAATAGGTAAGTTTGAGGTATTTTAAGAGTCATGCAAGAGTCTACGTTTTTTTCTAATTAGGCTTGATTTACTACGTTGGTATTAAATATTACATCACTATGGTGGATCAAAGGACAATAAAGTTTGTTGATTTGTTGTCCTGGTAATTATTTTTCGCAAAAAATAGCATGACCGACTTATATTTAAGATATTTAAGATCATTGATTGTAGGCATTTACTAACCCACCAATTCAGTTTCTTCAATAAATATTTTGTAATAATGTTAATCCCATGATACTTTTATTTCACTAATTAGCCGACGAAGTCGCAAAAAGAAGCTAGTTTATAAAAATGAAAAAAAAAAAACCAACACATCGTGATGTTAAACTAGAAATAAAATCCTTGACCTAGATCTTAGTATTTACAATCGTGTGGGAAACACAGGTGAGATAGAAATCAAATAAGGTATCAATAAGGTCAGGCGAGTTGGTGGTCAAACGTGAACTTAGTAGCGTTAAAAAAAAATTGCAAAAGCGCAGCGCGCGTCAGCAGAGAGGAGGTCGGACGTGGAGATCCGTATTTTATGCAATTAGGTGACGAGACGACGAACACGTTCACCTGATGCTAAGTATCACAATTGCCCATGACAGAAACTGAAATCCTAGACACAATGTCAAATTTTCGTGTTGCTCTGCAAAGCCTTCACAACAGCCTTTCAGAAGTCTAAACACATGTCAATATGAGCTACTTTTACTATAGATCTACCCTAAAATAATCAGCTGTTCCATACGTTTTGTCGCGAGTCAATGTAAAGTGGCAAGTGTAAGTAAGTTCGTATAAGCCGGGTGGCTAGCCCTGGTGTCAGAGTTTTTAAGCCGCCTGAAGGCCTCTGACATGGCTAAACGGTAAAACAACTGAGGCCTACAATTTAAGGGGTAGCTCTGATACATTAAGAGGGGAAGAATTTTTTTTAAGCCCCACCCCATTATGCTGGGTGTTGTAGTAGGGTTTCTGAAATGAATGTAAGGTTTGCTAAACGATTTTTTGAAAGATAGAAGATAGCTTGTAGTAATATGTACTTGAATGGTTGGTCGAACAACATTCAGAGGTCTGGGACGTAGAACAGATGCAACACAGCGGAGCACGCGTGAGGTGTGGCAATCGCACGTCATTGCTGCATCCTTGAAAGACCACGGTTTCGGCAACATGACCGGAATTGTGAATATTCTAGGTAATGCTTGCCGATAATTACCTATGACCTGGATTTAAACAAACTCTCTATTGCATCTGCGTAGGTACATAATTCCTTAAATGATTTTGTAAAATCTTGCATCACTGGTGTTTTTTCGCTTAGATTACTCGAACGGACAAATGTCACCTACATGACTGTGTAAATTTATATTTAACTAGCGACCCGCCCTGGCTTCGCACAGGTGTATTATACATATAAACCTTCCTCTTGAATCACTCTAACTATTTAAAAAAACCGTATCAAAATCCGTTGCGTAGTTTTAAAGATTTAAACATACATGGGGACAGCGGAAGCGACTTTGTTTTATACTATGTAGTGACTATGTATTTAATAACTTACAATAGGTATATAGTTAAATAAAATAACTGCTTTCATAACGACTGCATTCCAAAAAAAAGCGGTAGGTACTCAGAATGTTGTACTGGAACAGCTTAAAATTTGAAATGATTTCTAATCTCTCTTTAATGCTTAAAAATGAAACTTTACCTACAAAATAAATTAATATTTTAGAAACTACAATGCAGGTCAAACAATGACCGTTTGAAATAATGATGACCTGCGCTGGTGAGCGCTGAGAAACAAATAATTTATTTGTGTCTCAGCGTGACTTCAATCATCCTAAATTAAAGGCGGCTTGGAACACGCCTCTTTTTTGCATCATGCTGTTGACACCAAATTCCCATCACGCGAGGCACACATGCTTCAAAACACATTCTGCGTCACAATCATTATCACTAAATCTAAAACAGATTAATATGACATCATACTTACAAGCTCATTTGTTTTTCAGCTGATAAAACGCGCCTAATCTGCTACTACATATTGGAAAGTCATTGATAGTGTAATAATGTCGGTGTTTTCATAATACTGGTATTTTCGCGAGTGGGCCCGTCTGGTAAAACGGTAATCATGCTTGCTCAGCGGTAAACGATACCTGAAGACTTTAATCTGTTAAAGTCGAGTGTTATCGTAATCCATGAACCGATAGCACATTGCTCTGAGGCGCGGCGTAACACCGTCACTCGTGACGATATGCGCGGGCGCATGACGCGCTACACGTCACACACACACCCACCGCTCTCGGCACACCCAGTCTATGGCATCTCAACCGACACACTTCCATGTGACACGCAATTATCTGTATAATCTAAACAACACCATATTGAACGGGTTTTCCAAAAGGGTGCGCTATTTGAAGACCGTTTGGCGTCATGTTCCTTGAAGAAATGATGATTGAACGGAATAAGGAATTACGTTGGACGTAATCCCGTTGTTAAATATGTATGCATGTGGCTGGTGATTAATATTCTAGTGAAATTGTGCAGTAAGTCAAAATTTGGTAAGCCCCGAATAACGGAACATTTTGGGTTGAAAAATGCTGACGTAGGTACGTACTGGATTCATTTGCAGGAAGATGATAAATGCAGTCTACCACCGATTAGTTTCTATGCAAATCTATTACAAAAAAAAAAAAAATACAGACATTTACCTATTAGACAGTAACTGACTTACAAATTGATGATCTAGAGGAAGTAATATCAATGGGTATTATTTACCAGTTACGTTGAAATTTCTAGTGGGTTGTTCTGAGATTCCGAGTTTTTTTTCAGACTGAGACACTGAGTTTTTGCTCTAAATACTGAGGCACATAGTTTTCGCTTATCTCGAGGCACAGAGTTTTTACACGTAGGTACTGAACTGAGCTACAAAGTTTTCGCTCATATTGCACAAGTCACCGAGTTTTCACTCATAACTGAAGCACCGAGGTTTCACTCTTACTGAGCCACTAAGGTTTCACTCATACTGAAGTACTGTGGTTTCACTCATACTCAGTCACCAAGGTTTCTCTCAAACTGAAGCACTGTGGTTTCACTCATACTGAGCCACCAAGGTTTCACTCATATTGAAGTACTGAGGTTTTGCTCATACTGAGCCACTAAGGTTTCACTCATACTGAAGCACCGATTTTTCACTCAAACATAGCCAGAGTTTTCGCTCATATTGAGCCACCGAATTTTTGCTCATAGTGAGACACCGAATTTTCGCTCATCCTGATCTACCGAGTATTTGCTCATAATGAGCCACCGAGTTTTCACTCATCCTGAGCCACCAAATTTTCGCTCATATTGAGCCACTGAGTTTTCGCTCATCCTGAGCCACCGAGTTTTTTTTCATACTGACCCACAGATTTTTCTTTCATACTGAGCCACTGAGTTTTCGCTCATACTGAGGCACCGAGTTTTCGCTAAAACTCAGCCAGCAGTAGTACCTACTAATTTACACAGTTTTTGCTTATACTAAAGCATCGAGGTATCATTCATAGTGAAGCATCCTCTTCAGTCAGTGAAGGTCTGTAAATTACATATAATTGCACAATTCATAAATTTACGAAATGTGCTATTATTTGATCAACTTCACCGGTGCAGGTATGAACAATATCTGATTGTACTTTAATTTCATAACTTTCACGAGCGAGGGGAGTGGGTCTGATAAGATACAGACGAATAATTCACTGATTATTACAGATATACATCTGGTGCAGTTTGTGAACCGTCATGTAGACTCAGGAGTTTTGGGGTGACGTGATACAGGTGCCATTGGACTCAGTTTACCACGCGCTCCGATAATGCTACCTGATATTGCCTTGATAAACTTTTGCTATGTCAATTATCTGGCTTATAAGATTTAAACGTGAGTCAGAAATTTATTTGGCGGCGATAATAGCTCAGTAGTTAGTGCGTTTGGTTCATATGACGCAGGACGTGGCTTTAAATCCCACTTGAGCTGATTGAGATTTGGTAGCGATTAAAGAAAATATTGTTTAAGAACGATATTATGATGAAAATAACAAGGTACAAGCAAGCGCAGCGTAGGAAGTCCACCGACTAAGTAGACTGAGATCGCAGGAACGTGCAAAATGCAAGCTACTTCCAACCGGTCTTATTGAAAACCCACCCAGTCCAAATCGATTTGATCCATTGAATTCAAAATATCAATGAATTTAAGTGTTCCTTTTTAAAGTTGTTCTTTTTAAACTTTCGCGATTTGAACACATTATTTGATTTGATTTGATTTAATTTTAATTCCATTGACGGAGGCACTGGTCATTGGATCGGGCTCCACGACCCAAAACTCCTCTCCACAGTTCGACACTATTTTTAAAGAATAGTTCGTGAAGAGGTGGAAATCAAAAAACATAACAATTTCAACCGGGAAGATGGATTTAAGCTATCGGCGTCGTGGAATCCTGTTGTCAACAAATGTAAATCGCGTAGTGTAGGTAGCAAGAAATTATTAGATACCGTCAGTGTTGTGTGTCGGAGTGACAATTTTGCAAGTTCAAGTTGAATTGGCGGTACCAGCTGATTTACATTCCAGTCCACCCGTGACCACGACCGATGCAACTCGGTTGAAACGTCGGGATGAAGAGGTATTCATTTATCTCGTAATTTGAGTGCGCGATTAGTCCCGTAGTACATAATAATAACCTTTTTAAAGTGAATAAATATTTAATGATATTCAACTGACATAACATTGACTAACTAATCTATAAATATTTATATAACATAAAAAATGTTTTTAAAGTTATTTGAAAACTTATCACCATTTTTAGGGTTCCGTACCCAAAGGGAAAAACGGGACCCTATTACTAAGACTTCGATGTCCGTCTGTCCGTCTGTCTGTCTGTCTGTCACCGGGCTGTATCTCATGAACCATGATAGCTAGGCAGCTGAAATTTTCACAGATGATGTATTTTTGTTGCCACTATAACAACAAATACTAAAAAGAGAATAAAATAAATATTTAAGGGGGGCTCCCATACAGTACGGAACCCTCCGTGCGCGAGTCCGACTCGTACTTGGCCGATTTTTTTTATCGTCTATTATGATTAGCCCTTTTGCCAAACTAAACCGGAAATTACTGGTAAGTATGTATGTAGGCGGTGATAATATCGTGCAAGTGCATGCGTGACGGGAGTCTCGTAGAGCTTTTCCATGGGCACCTTGGGCCATAGAGACTGCTGCCTACGCTGTGCTGCCGTGGTCAAGGACCCCCGCTACGTGGGCCATGGTGACTTTGATATTGACACATGGCTTCCATGTTTATGAATGCAGACACGCAGAACAGTCGCCGCGGCGCCCGTGCCCTAAATCGGGTTGGGAAGACGTCATCGTCATCGATTTTGATGTAATGTTTGAATGTAGTTTAGCTTTTTCGCATTCAAAATTCGAATTCGATTCGTATGAGCTTTTTGACGTGACAACGTCTTATAAATTGGTTTGCCGGGTGACACTTCAAGAAACTGCGTTACGCTCCGCTCACGTTATGCGCTCTCATTCGTCTCAAAGTCGTTGTCACGTAAAACTTTCGCCCGTATACCGACTTTACAGGCAACCAGTTTTCGTACCTAACTAACTGGGATTCTATACTTAATCTTAACAACTTTTTATTTAAAAACATCTGACATAATTATAAATGAAAATAAAACTTTAATAAATTTTCTCAATAGCACGTTTTATATAGTTGTAGCGGGAGTCAGACATTTGATTACCTATCACCCTGTATTAATCATTGGACTTTGTAATATCACTACATAGTATAAAACAAAGTTGCTTCCCGCTGTCTGTCTCCATGTATGCTTATATCTTTAAAACTAAGTACACAACGTATTTTGATGCGGTTTTTTTTAATAGATACAGTGATTCAAGAGGAAGTTTCATATGTATAATACACCTGTGCGAAGCCGGAGCGGGTCGCTAGTCTATAAATAAAGCCTACTAAAGGTGGGCATACACGATGCGATGATTTGATCAAATTTTCGCTTCATTCCAACTGGGAGCTCATTCAATTAATTCAAAGGTCCTCAATAACTACGAACCAGCTATAGTTAACTACCTATAGTTGGCCTCCACTGAACTGATCTGATGAATTGATGCGATCATCGCGTTCTGTGCGCCCAGTTTCAGGTAGTAGTACAAATCGTTAACTACCAATTCCTACCTTTGAATTAACTGAATGAGCTCCCAGTTGGCATGAAGCGAAAATTTGATCAAATCATCGCATCGTGTATGTCAAACTTAAGTCTATTACAAAGTCCAATGGTTTATTTAATTTATTCAATTCAGACAAAGTCCATAGTGATTGGTAATTTAATATCTGACTCGCGCTACAACTATAAAAATGTGCTAAAAACCACGATGAAAAGGAAATACTTTTCATCGTGACTTTTGACCGCGGAATACATTACATTACTTCATCAGCCAAAAGTCAGGGTCAGGCCAAATACTCGTATTAAGTAATTTGATGATTGTACAACAATTTCACGAGTCATATCCAGGTGGGCGGCGCCAGATCACTAAAAAATCATTATGCTGAACAGTTCTAATCTGCATCGTCATAGTTACTCAGGTTCCGTCATCAAGTAGACAGGCAAGTTATAATTATTATCAAGTTAGGTTATCGCCCATACTTTACATCATAGTCTACCTAAATCACATAAAGGTATTTGCTTAAATTTAACCTGTGGTTTGTGGTGTACTCTTAGGTATGGTGGGTGGATGAGGCAGTTTCTTTGGAAACTTTATTGGGAACACCCCAGACGTTATGTTACCGTGGTTACACTGATTCTGGATAACGATGACATCATTCATTAACAAGAGCTCGCTGCATTCTGTTGTATCTGCATTCATCTCCTTATTTAGTAAGCGCCGGGAACAATTTTATTCACTTCCTGACTAATACTCACTTCTCTAGAATCAATCCTACAAAAACCGGGACGTTGTTTGCGCAGACGGGATCTCCCATTTATTTTTTTGCTCTCAAAGTAGTCAATAACTATTCGACAAACAATAATGCGAGTAATGAATGACGTTATCTCATCTTTACTGCTTTGTTTAAAATAAACAGTCGCAGTGAGGCGGATGCCAAACAACGGGCGACACTTACTGGAAACCATAATAATGAAGGTGTAAAAGGGACCAAAAGCTGTTTGATTTGTAGCGAGTATTTATGGGCAAGCGCCGCCGGCGTCGTCGCAAGTGCGTCACTGCCTTTCGCGTGCCGCCTTGGTGATCAAAGAGATCTTCAAGACACCGAGAAATAGGATCAAGAAACGGACCTAGAGGCATGATCCACTACGCACACAATGATCTAAGAATTTAGGATACTCTTGCGCGTCCTGAAAACATAACTTCTAACTGATTGCATCATATTTGCTTAACGTTGTGTGCGATATTTGTCGGAGTGAGCACCTGCCTGTGGAATTTCTCGGCTCTTTTCATTGAGTAAGTATGAATCATGGCTCGCGCGGCACGCGATCTCCATTGATTACCGGGGCCGACCACTGGAACTGTTGAGTAATATCTAACATCGATTATACTCGTATTTAACGCAACATGCAATGACTTGCAGCTATTTAACCGAACATGTGAGCGTGAGCTGAGCTTGAAATCGAAACTAGGATTTTCCGTTATGTGCAACACCTGAATAAATATTATCGATTTCAAGTGAGTTAATTTTTTATGAAATTAGGGTACATGACGCATAGTTTAGCTCGTGACGTAAATAGGGATGATATACCCAAAAATGGGCAATAATGCGAGCACGGGCATAAAAATCGTAAGCTTCTTAGATTTATGATTCAACAAAAGTCCACCAATAATAGGTATCTGTAATGATTCTTACAGATAAGTTCAAGGTTTGCTAAATAAGCGACAAGTTATGAATGGAAGGGTCCAAAGCTCAGTAACGGTACCCCTGGCGCCGTAGGGCCGGGACCAAGGACCCGAGTCGACTTGTTGCAGCTTCCACTGACTAACCTCATAAGAATGCTTATAAAAAACGGTGCAGCACAAAACGGCAGTTCTCTACGGAGAAAAGTCGTTTGTTTCGCCGTTTCGTGCAGATTAGGGGATGAATGAAACCCTCGGGAATGTTGTGAAATAAGTTCCAGTAAGTGCCAGCGCCCGACGGGTCTGACAGGCAATTTCGGGACCAATCAAAGATGATTCCTTCGTACTGTGTGGTCGGCGGCTCTGCACAAGGCGTGCTTGCTGTCTTGCGCTGACTTGTTTTATTTTGTGAAATACACTGAATAATTAATCACACAATAGAAAGGTTTTTAGTTGATGGCTCTGTATTCAGCAAAAAATATTTCTGGTTATGACTTGTTATTTAAAAGAATGCTTGTTTATATCTAACGTTTACGTTATAATGTATTTATATAGTTTGTGATTGATTCGTTACAAATAATTATTTTTCGCAAAATATGGCAAAACCGCCTTCCATCGTGTACGAAATTCGAATATTTCGCTCGAATTGTTTACATTATTGTTGATTTATCAAAAACGGCTCAGCCGATTTCTGTAAAATTTAAATGGGACCACCTCGGGAGTATACCCTTTCAAACTAAAAAAGAATGTTTCGATTCGGTTCACAATTGGCGAAATTATCGATGTACATTCACAAAAAAAAAACATAAACACGAACATAGAACCTCCTTCTTTTTGGAAGTCGGTTAATGAGGTTTTACTTAAGTTTTTACATTTTTAAGTTCATCACATTTTTATTCAATTTAATATTTTGTCTTATACCTGTCTTATAAATGACGTAGTATAATAGTACATTATGATATAAGTGGGGTAATTTTCAAAGCGCACGTAGGTATGTCATACGACGTTTTATAACATATTTGCGAGGAAATTCCTAAAACTATGACTTTTTTAAACGAATAAATCTTTACTTGTCCACAAATTAGCGATGCGCGCGCATCAACTTTTTTTTTAGGCAAAGGTACAAAAACAGCCAGTATTACTAATAAAGTAAATTAATATTTTTGTGTTTTTGTTACAGATAAATGGTTGTAATTTATTGTCAAAATTAATTAAATTAAAGAATTAAATGTTAATTTATTATATTTTATCTCCCAAAGTTAATTTTATTCATAAAATATTGACCACTTTTCTGACATAAAAACTCTTTGCTAAGATTTTAAAAAGTATCGTTCACTCGTGCGTTTTACAGTACAATAACGCACAAGTGCGTAATGAAATACATTACGATATTGAAATAATGTAATTACAGCCACTTTACGACCAAATATGTTATAAAAGCCGTTACTAAGTTGCGTAAGTTTTTGATTCGCAATTATCCTTTTCAAAATAGAAAAACCCAATTCCGAAAATTTCGATTTCACGTAAAATACACCAACAAAATACCAAGGCTTATTCAGTGTTTGGAAGTGTTTGAATACTACTCGGAAAACATGGCTATTTTTAAGGTTACAGGTCAAACACTTGGGACGAATACTTATGTCATCAAATATTTCTAACATAACATAAATATTGACTATTTTTATTTTTGTTGTGTGGAGCTGAATCATTGTAACTTCTTTAAGCCATCACAAACAAAAATAACACGAAAAACCTGATCTTTTACGTTTTGTGTTGGAAATAATAAATAAAATATTAGGCAGTCCATTAGTGTTGTTAATGCTAATGTGTGGTCCAATGAGTAACGATTTCTTAGATTTTGGGCTCATGAGCGTCATTCGGCTGGAGGTGGTGGTGGCAGGCCTCACGTAGACCAGGGGCTATTCAGTTCAATTAATACAGCGGCTTGTCTGAGAGCGTAGGACGTCCACCAGTAGGAAAAGTGGACGATCTGATTAGGGCTGCAGAAACAGGCTGGATGCAAATTGCAGGTGCTTCCAACTAAATCCTGCATAATAGTCCCCTATATACGTATATCTCATAATTCATAATCTTAATTTGCGTATATGGGTCTCATAAGATCAGTCGATTTCTCCGTCTGCTTGCCTATGTAAAAAAGCCAAGGACGTCTTAAGGCCGATAGTATAATTACAAACTCTGTTTAGAATGTAGGTACATGTAATAGTAACATATCTTTTTCGTTCCTGTTTTGTTGAATTTTAAACAGCCTGTTTTTGCGTGCTGTTGTTTAACGCACAGTATACACTAACAAAATAATTTATAAATTATTGCAAAAAATGGCAATACTAACTTTAACCATGTACAGAATTTACAAATTTTAAATTTCGCACGGATCAACGTAAAATTTTTCACATTAGGTATTGTCGATTTATCCAAAATGGCTCAGCCGATTTCGATTAAAATTGGGAATTGGAAATGGGACCAACTTCACTGTATACATTCTTTCTAATAAAAAAATAGTTTTTTTTTAAATCTTTATTAAAGTGCTTTTTCGCATAGCGAAAATGTCGCAAAAAAATAGTTATTGAAATCGAATCACTATGTTAAAAGTTATGCGTGGTTGGTTATCCATAAAAAAAAATACGCGTCGAATTAAGTCCTTCTCCGTTTTGTCGGTCAAAAAATCCGCAACAACGAAGTCTCGACAAGGTGTGTCGTCTCTATTTTCACTACGAGACCAATAAGAAAAATAACAGATTTAAGGTTTTCGAAGAGGATTTTTGGTTGGTTACAGAATAGCCCCCTGCTTCATTGACATTACGAGCTCATCAGCATGCCAGCAGCTCGCTGCGACGTGATGATCATCATAATGCGCCACATGGCGTGGGACAGAACCTTATTTTACTAGAGTCGTCATTGTTGTGACATCATTAGTTAGAACTAGATGCTAATTACTAAGTTACTTAACAAACCGAGTACAATGGGTATAATTAGTACAACTAAGGTACAACGGGTGCAGTCAATACAACATTACAATTCACGTACAATAGGTATAATTAAGGTTTCCAGGAAGATAAATGTTCCATGTCGCCAATTGTAATACAATTTTAAGAACTTTTCGTAACTTTTTAAATTATGGTTTGTGTATTCCTATTCTATTTTATGAAAGCTTGTCCGGGTCCAGATTGCGCTACCAGAGACATAATTAGATGTGTGTCTGGATGTTACTATCTATACAGGGTTATTCCTAATCAATTAGCATCCTTTTAGTATCCTTTTTCTGTACATCAAAACTAACAACTTTTATTCTGCGACTTTTATCAAAACTCAAAAAAAAACGGCTGTTCTATACATTTTGTCGCGGGTGAACGATTTTTTTCTGTGAAACAACAGTTTTTTTCATTTTGGCAAAAGTCGCGGAACAAAAGTTGTTAGTTTTGATGTACAGAATAAGCCTTAGCATAAGCTAAGAATAAGCAGAATAAATGTTTTTAGTTTGTTATAGCAGCAACAGAAATAGATCATCTGTGAAAATTTCAACGTTCTAGCTATAACCGTTCATGAGAAACAGCCTGGAGACGGACAGACAGACGGACAGATGGACATCGGAGTCTTAGTAATAGGGTCCCGTTTTTACCGTTTGGGTACGGAACCCTAAAAAACGATGTTCCTGAAAAAGCCACCAACTCATGCGTAGAACTAAAAAGTGTCATGTAGGGTACACTTTGCATTCCCTAATGTTTGATAAGTGTTAATTGCTCTAAATAAAACAAAACCTTGTTCAATATATTGTACATTTAGCATTTACTCCTGCTTCTTTTTTGATAATATTAATAACAAAATAGAAAAACAATGTATGATTGCACATAACCACAGTCATGAAAGCAACAATAATTTATTTATAAATCGGGAAATACAAATGCGCACGTATACCCAATATAGTATTTAATTGGCATACACCATCGTTATTTCATTTTACATCATTATTTTATGGATTAAAAAAGAGTTATTACGAGATTGAACGCGAGCCAACTCTTAATGAATCGGGAAACACGGGAAGGTTTAAAATAATCGAAACAATGCTATTCTGCCTCTGTATCATTTATAAATAGGTATAAGATAACCTATTTTAGAAAATCCCATGCGATAAGCAACAGGAAATGTGATTGTATTTCTTCTTTATGACGTAGATAATTAATTTTTTCCCGGACAACTGTGATCTAAGCAGTCATTCTTAGATCATATGAAGGATCATATTTTTCATGTACATGTATACCTATATAAATATTTATTGCGAATGTGGATTTAAGGATATTCAGCAAATACCTAACAATGTACTTAGCACCGCTATACCTATTACATCTGCTTGGCATGCAACAATACTTAAATAAGTAACTACAGTTAAATTACAATAATTAGCAAACTAGATACAAAACTGAGCTTTATAAATACATAATTGTAGTGGCCATTGCTAATTAATCTTAATTGAGTATTTAACACCAGAAAATGATATATATTTTTATTTTCTGATGTTATATAACTAAGACGTAAATATTACAAGTAAATAGTAATTAAGCTGCAAACATAAACCAGTCATTCTATTCTAAGTTTAGTTCGTTTAACCATTCATTCATATTATTCTGGTTAAAGACATTTGTTCTTTATTTCTTTATTTGCACAATGTAGTGTACATAACAACTATAGAACTAATTGTAGTTCAAAACATAGACCCCGTTAGGGCGCTGCAAGAAAACAATACTCTTAACTACTAATTACTAATTTGTGCTAAGTCTAACAATTTATTTTCTCAACAGATTAATACACAATTTCTTATGAGAGAAACACAAGATTATTTAATTTTATAAAATACTACTGCCATTCCCGGCTTCGCCCGGGTACGATTGACCAAAGAAGGCAAATAGTAAGGAACCCTATTTTTTTTAAAAATATAATATAGCCTGTTCACCAGGAATGGTGTAGCTTTCCAACAGTGAAAGAATTTTCCAAATCGGTTCAGTAGTTTAGGAGCCTATTCGATGCAAACAAACAAACAATAAAATCTTTCCTCTTTAAGACATAGATCGATTCTAGTAAGAATAATTATTATTTTGGGTTCCTACTTCTTATCCCTACACATTTTATAATTATTGTAGGTACATTTTAGATTCAAGTTTATTTATTTGTCAGAAATATGGCGCAAACAACATACAAAGTTGCAAAATAGATAGATCTTCAAAGAGTATAGAACGCATGTTCTTGCCGTCGTGGCGTACAAATATCAAAAACAAAATAGTTAAATATTTTAACAAATACCATAGAGCTATTACAACCAGAGGGATAATGTGGTCGATCGAGAAGATCTGAAGGAGATGCATTGATTTAATATCCCATGAGTTAGAAAGAGACGCGAATAATATCTCAATTCAGTAGCTGCTAACGGTTTTTTTCTCCGGATAGTGTAAAATTCGTGTCAAATTTGACAGTTTTGACAGCTTTACCTATATGTATGTCACATCACTTCAGATTCATATTTTACTCCTATAAGGTCTTTATTTTGTTGAAGGCCATTGAATATTATGTATTTATCTACACCAATGTTGTAACATTCTACTTATGTTTCCAATACTTGACTTATAATGACTACTGTTATAGCGCAGACAACAAAACACTCAATTTAAGCAATTTCACATGATGTTATAATATCCACATCGATATTGTAAAATCTCATTATAACATCGCGCGCTCGCTCCTGATTGGCCCTGCGCGCGCAGCTGCGCTCTCATTGGTTAGATTTTAATGGCGCCATGTTCACTGTGACAATGCACGTAAGCGTGAATTTAATGTTTCGCAATATGTTTTTATTTTATTTTTATTTTTATTAGTGAAGATAAAGTAGTGTATGCAACTGCATATAACACGGGTATTAAAACACTCGTTACTATTACTCACACTCGTGTTTTAATACCCTTCATTATATGACAGTTGCATAAACTACTATTATCATCTACATTTCTCAGTGATTTATAATTGTTTGATAATGATTATTCCTTCGCTGTAAAAATAATATCACTGCTAGTGTTCTCTCTCTGTAGAGCAACTGTTATTTATAAATCAACATTAATGTTAGGTTTTCTAGAGTCAACATTTACTAATCTATTGTATAAATATATATTTTCCGTTCTATTATTTCAAGAAAACCGATAACTGGGTGGGGAAAAATTCTAAAAAAAAACACGCAGTGTATGTACTTAGGGAATCCCTCGTTAGGTACTATAATATCAGAAAATTTTCTTATACCATTATCCTAAATGTAAACCTTAAACAATAGCTTATAAGGTTGAAATACCTGCATACAATTTCCACTTTTAAATCTACGATAACATAATAAACTGATAAATATAAACATAACATTCTAGATATTTACAATTCCATTTCACTTTCGTGTTAATCTTTTTAAATAAACAGCTTATATAATTGTTATCATATTTACATCACTGTACTTATTAAACGGGGAAATTGACAGATTATTTACACAAGGCCCGCCTTCCACAGGCAGCGATACGAACCCATTACGGGCTACGTTCAACTCGCAACATCAATATTCATGCAAGTCAACTCTTTTTCAGTGGAAGCATTTCTATGAATTGATGATTATTGATGAGATGGGAATTAGACCGAGTGATGATGATGAAAAAAGATGCTCTGAAAATCTCTATTTTGGATATGTATTTTTTGGTGTATTGTGGCAAAGATTACCTATTATAATACTTGGAACATACTTGTATTTGTCTGCTGATTCAAAGATCTTTAAATCCAGTCTTATATCACGTTCTGTTACTATGGTATATTATGTAATTTATAGGTATCCCTAATACATTTAGTTGTAAAACGAAGCTCTGAATCTGGATTTGGAAATATATTGTTATATAATGTAATATATTGTAAGAAAAAATACACTAGAGATACACATAATATCTCTAGTTTCTATTTTGGTGATACAATGGTAAAGAGTATAATTTTTGGAACATAATAGTCTGTCTGTTGATTTAAACCAGTCTTATAAGACGTTCTGTTATTAGCATTTGTTTGGGAAATACCACTTGAGCAAGGACTTGTGTAATCATCATTATTATACACATTGGGCGTGTATGAGGGTGGGTCCGAGGGGTCCGGACCCCCTCCTTGGCCTATACATTTTAAAATATTTTTATAAGTATACACTTAGTAAAATAACGAATGCCAAATATCATTTCTGAAAATGTGACAAAAATTGGAGAATGAACCTTTCTTAGTCAGGTACATCCGCTTTGTTGCATTCCAACCCTAAAGTTTTTATAGTCATCGTCTTTTGTTTTCACCGGGTCGACGGTCAACATGTGCAACAGATTTAATGCAAAAAGAGAACTTATACAATTTGAGTGACAAAAGAAACCCAATTTACGACTACTCGTAGCTTTCACCCGCGTGTTCATTGGCTTTTTGTGCCATCCCAAAATATTTTTTGGGATAGTAAAAGTAGCCTACGACACTCCGATCTTCAAAGTAGGTACGTACGGTAGTAGTAAAGATTCCTAGCAGTATTGTCACAAAAAAAGTTTATGTTTTCGAAAATAGATCGTTAGAAAGAGTTTTAGAACCAAAAATGGCTTCAAAAAGGGAAACCGTTTAACCATCTTTGTTTAAAACCCACATTGATTCACAAACGTCAGAAGTACCTGGGTACTTTTTTATTGGTCCAGAATTTATGCAATTGAGTTAGGTCATAATTAGGCACATCCTAAGCATGGTCATAGTATCTAGGTACTTCTGACGTTCACCAAAATAAACTTATCAAGCCTGTTTTTTCGGATTTTGTATTCCTATTCTAGTTTAAGTCACCCTAGCGAACGAAAAAAAATCAAAAAAAAAAAAATCAAATAAAGAGTATATTTTTTGGAACATAATAGTCTGTCTGTTGATTTAAAGATGTATAAAACCAGTCTTATAAGACGTTCTGTTATTAGCATTTGTTTGGGAAATACCACTTGAACAAGGACTTGTGTAATCATCATTATTATACACCTTCTGAGAATATTTAGTCCATTTCTGAGCACGCACGGTTACTTCGGGGTAATATCTTATATAGGTTGTTGATTAGGAGATAATGTAATAAAATAGTTATAACATAATTCAATTTTGTATTTTTAAATTATTTATTTCAAAAAATATTATAATGATTAGTAAGTAAGTATCGTTAAAGAATTAAGTACATCTTATAACATAATTTACTTTTATTTGCACAACGTATTTTATCAATTATTTTTGTAAATAAGAAATGATCAATACGAAATAACTACACGCTTACACCATAATACACACTTCATGTACATCACTTTCGTTCAATTCAATTTATTGTGCAAGTAACATAATACAATGGGAACACTTAGCTATGTAAACATGATGCGAGCTAGCTTTATAAACTTTTTATATATTTTATTGCGATTTTTGGCGCCAAAGGCCAGGCTGTTAGCCATTGCCCAAAACCAGTTTACTAAAAGCAGATATTATTTATCTACGAGTATATCAACTGTCTTGAACTTTTTGTAATAATAATAGGCGTCATTTGGTGTTTCTGGAAAAACCAAATGTTTTTGGAAAATTTTTAAAATAAAAATAAATAACTAAAAATGGTAACCAATTCAGCTTTGGCCCCATAATAAATGTAGTAATGTTTGTAAAAAATAAAAATTGATGTAGTTTATTATAATTTGATTTTTCTTGACATTTTGATTTTACAACACGACATAATAATGTAGTAGTAGCTAGTGAATGTGAATATTTATTTTTTATCAATGTACATTACTGCAATTTTTTAATGTGTTCATGACGTGTAATAATTTTTATGAATAAAATGAATATGAATTATGCATTCCTTTCGGCTTAGAACATGGCAAGTTTAAAACACATATTCATAAAAAGTTTAGTTTCATAAAAAAATAAGTTGACTCTTGACAAAATGTAGAGTACAACAATTTTTTTATTCGCGATTTCAGAGTTTGCCCCATAGTAAAAGTTGGTCACAATAATGACAATAGACAATATTTTATTGACGAAAACAAAACACAGGAAATACAGCAACAAAGATTAGAAATACACTAAAGACTAAACTACCTAGTGTTTTATTTTCGTCACCAGCCGGTCCCGTCTCAGCATGGTGCCGGTTATATACAACCGGCGCTGGTCTTTCGATATCTTAGAAATGACCATCATCTAGATAAACACCCTGTATAGTTTTATCTACAACATCTACATACTCGTATGTTTGTTTATCAGGAAACACACTCATATGATTAAGTCGGGTTTACCGACTTCCTCTGACTCGCGCCACTTGCCCACACAAGACACTATTGTTAAAGAATTTTGGAGGTTTTTACGATTACTTATGTTTTCACAGAAATTCGACACGTAATTTGTAGATCTACGTGATAGTTTTCACAATGTATGAGCATATTATTAAGTATACTCAATACTCATACTCATTTATTGGTAACAAATAGTTACAGGTCAAACACTCTTAATCCATATAAATAAATAATCAATCAATAGATTACAAGGTAATTAAGCTTAAAAAACACTATTACATTTCAATAAAAAGAGTCTCTACATTTCAAAATTACGAGTAAAAAATTATATGTCGGAGAGCAGCCTCTTGAGCTGATTTGCTTTAATTAATTACTGGCAATACACAGACAGATAATATTTTGAGGTGCATTTGACAGATGACTTTTCTGTCAACTTCAATGTCGTGCCCACGTCACACTGACGTACACATTGGCGGGAAAAGGCGTGGCTTGAGTCACTTTTTGTTTTGACGAAAATACAAGACGATGTTGAAATATCATCGGGGTGTTCAATTGTTTGATTCGAAGACAATTACTGTAATTTTTGAAGAATTACTCTGTAAGCAGAATAAAGTTGATATCGGAAATTCGCTGGTGTTCATATTTCAATAACTAGCACTATGATCAAGGAGGTTATCGAGACAATAATACACGTTTGTTGATCGCCCCGTCATATTTATCTTCTTTGGTATAAAATAAATAAAGTAAAGTAAATAAATAAATAAATAAATAATGCCCTGTATTGCTATCCAACGTGGTAATGAGGCCAGCATTTTGGGAACTGTGCCCGCTGGTAGTGGGCTTTTAGATTAGGGTTTTCATCGTCATCTATACATACTCGTTTTTTTAGTTCAAGTGGTTTTTTTATTAATTTGTTTAAGTTTGTACATCTAGCATAGTAGTTGTAATATATAGTTAAGTTTATGAAATGTTATATAAGTTTTGTGTCAATAATAAATAAATATAAATATTAGGGGACATCCTACACACGGTCTCTGACACCAAACTAAGCAAAGCTTGTGATATGGCTGCCAGAGACTGATTTATACTAAATATACATATTTTAAATGTATATGTAGTATGAGTCTGAAATGACCATACCGCCGGTGTTCTAGATCAAACTTATACTAGAAAAGGAAATAGAAGTATTACCACGGCAATGATAGGTATCTAACAGTATTGTGACATGTTCTTTAAATAAATATCTACTGCCCCACGTGGCCATGCAGAACGTATCACGCGCTAGGGCTGCCCGCCTGGTAGATAAATCGCTCACTCACTGATACAAACCCACGTTCGTTCGTCACTGCGGTGCGCCCCTGCCACTGTTGTGTAAGGAATGTATACCGAACTCCGAGACGCGTAGGTATGACTCGCGTTCAGACCGTTTGTATGAAGACGGAATACTGTTAGATATAGGCCGCGCCACTGAAGTTAGCTACAAGCTGCGCAATAGCCAATCAACGTGCGGCTTTATGTGAGCTTCAGTTAGGATTTTATATTGCGCAGCTTGTAGCTAACTTCACATCCGCCAACTTGTGTGGCGCGGCCTTTATACCATTAGCGTTGTATTACTAAGCTTTTCTTTCTCCAAGGCGCCAAAATTTGTTGCAAAATTGCCAAAACTCGCCTTATTAGAATTCTCCTGTTCACTGATTAGAATGACCTGTATCGTCTCCTTTCCGAATTAGATTAAATGATGAAAAATTGCTTGTATTGGCAACACTAGTGAAAGTGAAGTGATACTGTGATACGCACGCATCACTATCACTACATAGGATAAAACAAAGTCGCTTCCTGCTATCTGTCCCCATGTATGCTTATATCTTTAAAATTATGCAACGGATTTTGATGCGGTTTTTTTAATAGACAGAGTGATTCAAGGGGAAGGTTTATATGTATAATACATGTGTGCAAAGCCGGGGCGGGTCGCTAGTACTACATAATTATATTGGATTCATATACGCCTTTAAGTTTATTTTTAGCTTTTAGCAGGTATGCAAGTTACATTTGATGTTTTCCTTCACCCAAGAACTAGTGGCGGGTCATATAGTCCCAAAAAACTTATTGGAACAGGGATCTGACCTCACGATTGCACTATTCTAAACCAAGCAGTCTCCTTCAAGCTCACCATGACAGTTGGAATCATGGTAAATCTTAATGGTCCAAAGAGTAGGTATATTTTAAAAATGTAGAAACCTATCTGTATCGCCAAAGGCG